>CM056398.1:12541938-12557586 GCA_029718625.1 Synaphobranchus kaupii
TCATAACAACAGAAGTGCCCTTCTAGGAGAGCTTCATAACAACAGAAGGGCCCTTCTTGCAGAGCTTTATAATAAAAGAAGTGCCCTTCTAGCAAATCTTCATAACAACAGAAGGGCTTTTCTTCTAGCAGAGCTTCATCGCAACAAAAGAGCCCTTCTAGCAGGGCTTCATAACAACAGAAGTGCCCTTCTAGCAGAGCTTCATAGCAACAGAAGAGACTTTTAGCAGGGCTTCATAGCAACAGAAGATACCTTCTAGTAGGGCTTCATAACAACAGAAGGACCCTTCTAGCAGAGCTTCATAATAATAACAACAGAAAAGCCCTTCTAGCAGGGCTTCATAGCAACAGAAGATACCTTCTAGTAGGGCTTCATAACAACAGAAGGACCCTTCTAGCAGAGCTTCATAATAATAACAACAGAAAAGCCCTTCTAGCAGGGCTTCATAACAACAGAAGTTCCCTTCTAGCAGGGCTTCCTAACAACAGAACGGCTCTTCTAGCTGATCTTCATAGCAACAAAGAACCCTTCTAGCAGGGCTTCATAACAACAGAAGGCCCCCTCAAGCAGAGCTTCATAACAACAGAAGGGCCCTTCTAGCAGAGCTTCATAACAACAGAAGAGCCCTTCTAGCAGGGCTTCATAACAACAGAAGGGCCCTTCTTGCAGAGCTTTATAATAAAAGAAGTGCCCTTCTAGCAAATCTTCATAGCAACAGAAGGGCTTTTCTTCTAGCAGAGCTTCATCGCAACAGAAGAGCCCTTCTAGCAGAGCTTCATAACAACAGAAGTGCCCTTCTAGCAGAGCTTCATAGCAACAGAAGAGCCCTTTTAGCAGGGCTTCATAACAACAGTAGTGCCCTTCTAGCAAAGCTTCATAACAACAGAAGGGCCCTTCTAGCAAAGCTTCATAATAACAGAAGGGCCATTCTAGCAGAGCTTCATAGCAACAGAAGAGCCCTTCAAGCAGGGCTTCGTAACAGCAGAAGTGCCCGTCTAGCAGAACTTCATAACAACAGAAGAGCTTTTCTTCTAGCAGAGCTTCATCGCAACAGAAGAGCCCTTCTAGCAGGGCTTCATAACAACAGATGGGCCCTTCTAGCAGAGCTTCATAATAACAGAAGGGCCCTTCTACCAGAGCTTCATAATAATAACAGAAAAAGCAGGGCTTCATAGCAACAGAAGGGTTTTTCTTCTAGCAGAGCTTCATCGCAACAGAAGAGCCCTTCTAGCAGGGCTTCATAACAACAGAAGAGCCCTTCTAACAGAGCTTCATACAACAGAAGAGCCCATCTAGCACAGCTTCATAACAACAGAAGTGCTCAGAAGGGCTTTTCTGTTGTTATGAAGCTCTGCTAGAAGAAAAGCCGTTCTGTTGAGATGAAGCTCTGCTAGAAGGGCTCTGCTGTTGCGATGAAGCTCTGCTAGAAGTGCCCTTCTAGCAGGGCTTCATAACAACAGAAGTGCCCTTCTAGCAGAGCTTCATAGCAACAGAAGAGCCCTTCTAACAGGGCTTCATGACAACAGAAGTGCCCTTCTAGCAGGGCTTCATAACAACAGAAGTGCCCTTCTAGCAGAGCTTCAGAACAACAGAAGTGCCCTTCAAGCAGGGCTTCGTAACAACAGAAGTGCCCTTCTAGCAGAGCTTCATAGCAACAGAAGAGCCCTTCTAACAGAGCTTCATACAACAGAAGAGCCCATCTAGCAGAGCTTCATAACAACAGAAGTGCTCAGAAGGGCTTTTCTGTTGTTATGAAGCTCTGCTAGAAGAAAAGCCGTTCTGTTGAGATGAAGCTCTGCTAGAAGGGCTCTGCTGTTGCGATGAAGCTCTGCTAGAAGTGCCCTTCTAGCAGGGCTTCATAGCAACAGAAGAGCCCTTCTAACAGGGCTTCATGACAACAGAAGGGCCCTTCTCGCAGAGCTTCATAACAACAGAAGTGCCCTTCTAGCAGAGCTTCATAGCAACAGAAGAGCCCTTTTAGCAGGGCTTCAGTAGTGCCCTTCTAGCAAAGCTTCATAACAACAGAAGGGCCCTTCTAGCAGGGCTTCATAACAACAGAAGTACCCTTCTAGCAGAGCTTCATAGCAACAGAAGAGCCCTTCAAGCAGGGCTTCGTAACAACAGAAGGGCCCTTCTAGCAGAGCTTCATAATAAAAGAAGTGCCATTCTAGCAGAGCTTCATAGCAACAGAAGAGCCCTTCTAGCAGGGCTTCATAGCAACAGAAGAGCCCTTCTAGCAGGGCTTCATAACAACAGAAGGGCCCTTCTAGCAGAGCTTCATAATAACAGAAGGGCCCTTCTAGCAGAGCTTCATAATAATAACAAAAAATTTCTTCTAGTAGGGCTTCATAACAACAGAAGTTCCCTTCTAGCAGGGCTTCCTAACAACAGAAGGGCTCTTCTAGCTGAGCTTCATAGCAACAAAGACCCCTTCTAGCAGGGCTTCATAACAACAGAAGGACCCTTCTTGCAGAGCTTTATAATAAAAGAACTGCCCTTCTAGCAGAACTTCATAACAACAGAAGAGCTTTTCTTCTAGCAGAGCTTCATCGCAACAGAAGAGCCCTTCTAGCAGAGCTTCAAATCAACAAAAGGGCTTTTCTTCTAGCAGAGCTTCATAATAACAGAAGTGCCCTTCTAGCAGAGCTTCATAACAACAGAAGAGCTTTTCTTCTAGCAGAGCTTCATCGCAACAGAAGAGCCCTTCTAGCAGAGCTTCATGTCAACAGAAGGGCTTTTCTTATAGCAGAGCTTCATAGCAACAGAAGTGCCCTTCTAGCAAGGCTTCATAACAACAGAAGTGCCCTTCTAGCAGAGCTTCAGAACAACAGAAGTGCCCTTCTAGCAGAGCTTCATAGCAACAGAAGAGCCCTTCAAGCAGGGCTTCGTAACAACAGAAGTGCCCTTCTAGCAGAGCTTCATAATAAAAGAAGTGCCATTCTAGCAGAGCTTCATAACAACAGAAGAGCTTTTCATCTAGCAGAGCTTCATCGCAACAGAAGATCCCTTCTAGCAGAGCTTCATATCAACAGAAGAGCCCTTCTAGCAAAGCTTCATAGCAATAAAAGAGCCCTTCTAGGAGGTCTTCATAGCAACAGAAGAGACCCTCTCGCAGGGCTTCATACCAGCAAAAGGGCCCTTCTAGCAGAGCTTCATAATAATAACAGAAGAGCCCTTTTGGCAGGGCTTCATAACAACAGAAGGTCCCTTCTAGCAGGGCTTCATAACAACAGAAGGGCTTTTCTTCTAGCAGAGCTTCATAGCAACAGAAGTGCCCTTCTAGCAGGGCTTCATAACAACAGAAGTGCCCTTCTAGGAGAGCTTCATAACAACAGAAGGGCCCTTCGTGCAGAGCTTTATAATAAAAGAAGTGCCCTTCTAGCAAATCTTCATAGCAACAGAAGGGCTTTTCTTCTAGCAGTGTAACGTTCCGTTCCCGTCCTGTCCGTTTTCCATGTTTTCCTTGTTTCCTTCCGTGTCATGTTGGATCCCTTGTCCGTGTTTCCCTCCTGGCTGTGGACTGGGCGTCTCCCTCGGGTACTTTTGGTTTCATTTTCCACTTTAGCTTCCGCCTATCACTCGCCCCTCTCGTTACTCACATTCCTCACTGCTGTGCTTCGGCAATCACTCCTGATTTAACATCACACCTGTTTCTCGTTTTCTCCTTCACTTCCTGCACCATTTAAACCCCTGGCTGGCTGCTATTCAGCGCCAGTTCGTTGACTAACCTACCGTGTTTGTTTCGTATCCCGTTTCTGGTCCAGTGTTTGTGAGCCTGCTGGTTCATACCTGTTCGCCTGGTTTCCTGACTGGTAGCTATCTCTGCTAATCTTTCGCTGCTGCATGCATTTACCTGTTTCCCTTCAAAACCTCCAGACGCCGCAGTTCCAGTCTTCCCGCAGCTGTGTTTGTCCTCCCCGTGTTACGTACCTCCCGTACTCGTGTTGCGGTACCAGGACCTCTGCATGCCAGCCGGCTTACGCCAGTATTGCCCGAGCTACGCCGCACCTTCCAACTCGGCGGTGCATTCACCAGCTACAGTCCTGTCACAACACCCTGCCTTTAACCTCTGCTTTCTGCCCGGTTACTCAAGCTACCCGGTCCAGTTTCCAGTCCTGTTCCAGCCCAGTTCCGATCCAGTTTCCAGTCCAGCTCCAGTCCAGTTCCCAGTCCAGTTCCAGTCCAGTTCCGGTGTTTTAGACACCTCCGTTCAAGTCCAGTTCCGGCTTGGAACAAGTTCCGTGCCGTCCCCTGTGTTCCTGAGTGGACCTTCCGGTCCAGTTTCCAGTCCAGTTCCAGTCCAGGTCCGGTGTTTCATACACCTCCGTTCAAGTCCAGTTCCGGCTTGGAACAAGTTTCGTGCCGTTCCCGTTTCCTGAGTGGACCTCCCGGTCCAGTTTCCAGTCCAGTTCCCAGTCCAGTTCCAGTCCAGTTCCGGTGTTTTATACACCTCCATTCAAGTCCAGTTCCGGCTTGGAACAAGTTCCGTGCCGTTCCCGTTTCCTGAGTGGACCTTCCGGTCCAGTTTCCAGTCCAGTTCCGATCCAGTTTCCAGTCCAGTTCCAGTCCAGTTCCAGTCCAGTTCCAGTCCAGTTCCGGTGTTTTAGACACCTCCGTTCAAGTCCAGTTCCGGCTTGGAACAGTTCCGTGTTTCTTCAAGTCCAGCTCCGGCTTGGAGCAGTCCTCAGTTGGACGCTATCCTGTGTTAACTAACTAACCTGTTTTGCTCCCGTGTACAGCTTTGGGACCACCCCAACGCTTAATAAAGTTCCACTTTCTGTAATCTGTCTCCTGGTCGTTGCACTTGGGTTCGTCCCGTATCAGGATCGTAACAGAACGAACTGGCCAACAATATGGACCCAGCCGATCTGGAACAGATTCGCCACGCCTTCTCCTGCCAAACTGCGATCAGCGACCAACAGGGTCGCCGTTTGGATGATGTGCTGGAAGTAGTTAGGGGCATCACGGAGCAAGTATCCCAACTTTCGCTCCACCAACCGCTACTACGGATTCCAGCCAACCCTACTCCTTCCTCTCCCGAACCCCATCCGGAGGCACCGGCTCCCACTTCCAGCCGTGAGCCCCGTGTACAACACCCCGAGTTATATCGCGGGGGGTTGGGGAGATGTCGTGAATTTCTACTTAAATGTGACATAGTGTTTCGGATGCAGCCCTCCTCCTTCGCCTCTGACTCCAGCAAGATCGCGTTCATTATGAGCAGCCTGGGAGGGAGCGCCCTGGAGTGGGTTACATCCATCTGGGACAGCCAGGCTCCGTTATGCAGCAACTTCGCAGCCTTTACGGCAGAGATGCGACGTGTGTTTGAACACCCGACCTGTGGACGTGACGCTACCCAGCGTCTGCTTCAAGTTCGCCAAGGCAACCGCAGTGTCGCAGAAATGGCCATTCAGTTTCGTACCCTCGCCGCGGAGTCAGGATGGAATGACGCCTCCCTCCAGGGGGCTTTCCGCCAAGCTCTCAGCGAGGAACTCAAGGACCAGCTTGCCACTCGGGAGGAATCCAACTCCCTTAATAGCCTCATCAGCCTCGCTATAGCCATCGATAATCGTCTCCGCATCCGGGCCCGGGAGCGGGGAGGAAGTTCCGGGCGTCATTCGCCCTCCGTCGTCTCTAATGTTCATTCACACTCCATCACTGGATCTCGGGCGCCTACGGGCGGGTCCGAGGAAGAGCCCATGCAACTGGGCAGAGTTGCGGTCAATCCCGAGGAGCGTCAGCGCCGTCAGCGCACCAGATCCTGTTTCTATTGCGGCAAGCCTGGCCATCAGATCGCCTCCTGTCCCATTCGCCCAAAAGAAGGGGCTCGCCAGTAAGACTGGGCGTACTGACGAGCCCCATCGTCCCCAACCATGCTGCCCAGGACCGCCTCATGTTCAAGGCTACTCTCCTTTGGAGGGACAAGACCCTATCTTCTTCGGCCCTAATTGACTCCGGAGCTGACGCCAGCTTCATGGATATCACCTTCGCCAGGAGGGCCGGCATTCCCACGGAACGTCTCACTTCACCCATTTCAGCTCTAGCTCTGGACGGTAGGAGTTTGGGGGTAGTTACCCACTCCACCGTTCCTATCCAATTAATTCTATCTGGCAATCATCGGGAGTCCATTCAGCTATTACTGATTAACTCCCAACAATCTGCTCTGGTTTTAGGTCAGACCTGGCTTCGCCTCCACAATCCCCATATTGACTGGAAAGCCGGTCGCATCCTGGCGTGGAGTGCCCACTGTCTAGCCAGCTGTCTCCGTTCTGCACTACCCCCTCCGGGGCCCAGTAAACCCTGTTCCATGCAACCTATACCGGACTTAACGAATGTTCCCAGCGAGTATCACGACCTCGCGCAAGTATTTTCTAAATCACGTGCTCTGTCCTTACCTCCTCACAGGCCGTATGACTGCGCCATTGACCTACTGGCTGGAGCTAAACTGCCATCGGGACGCCTCTACAGTCTGTCTGGACCGGAGAAACTAGCCATGGAGGAATACATCCACGGCTCCCTCGCTTCGGGTATTATCCGTCCCTCTTCATCCCCAGTCGGTGCAGGGTTCTTCTTCGTTGGGAAGAAGGATGGCTCCCTGCGACCCTGCATCGACTACCGGGGCCTCAACCAGGTCACCATCCGTAACAAATACCCTCTTCCCCTCATTAACACCGCCTTTGAAGCCCTCTCTCCAGCTGTGACGTTCACCAAGCTCGACCTCCGGAATGCGTATCACTTGGTGCGTATCCGTGAGGGGGACGAGTGGAAGACTGCTTTTAATACCCCGTTGGGCCACTACGAATACCTGGTGGTCCCTTTCGGCCTTACTAACGCCCCAGCAGTCTTCCAGAGCATGGTGAACGACGTCCTGCGGGACCTCCTAGGGAGGAGCGTTTTTGTTTATATCGATGATATTTTAATTTTTTCTCAATCCCCGCAGGAGCATGTCCGTCACGTTCGAGAGGTTCTCCAGCGGCTGTTGGAGAATCAGCTGTTTGTTAAGGCTGAGAAATGTTCTTTCCACGTTTCCACGGTCCCGTTCCTCGGCTTCATTATCGAGGAGGGCAGTATCCGGGCGGACCCTGTGAAAATCAAGGCGGTGACAGAATGGCCCCAACCCACCTCCCGCAAGCACCTTCAACAGTTCCTGGGGTTTGCAAATTTCTACCGCCGCTTTATTCGCAATTACAGTTCCATTGCTGCTCCCCTGACTAAACTCACTTCCGTTGCCCTGCCTTACTGTTGGAATTCCGATGCCCAGCGAGCTTTCGAGCTACTCAAGGCTCGGTTTTCCACAGCACCTATCCTCCTTCACCCTGACACTTCTCGGCAGTTTGTCGTTGAGGTGGATGCCTCCGACACCGGCGTGGGGGCCATTCTGTCTCAACGGTCCGCCTCTGATAGCAAGCTCCATCCCTGCGCATTCTTCTCCCGGAGGCTGTCCTCCGCCGAGAGGAACTACGATGTCGGGGATCGGGAACTGCTGGCGATAAAACTGGCTCTTGAGGAGTGGCGCCACTGGCTGGAGGGGGCAGGTACCCCTTTTCTTGTTTTTACCGACCATCAAAACCTCATTTATTTAAGATCTGCCAAGAGGCTCAATTCTCGTCAGGCTAGATGGTCGTTATTTTTTGCACGCTTTAATTTCTCTGTTTCTTTCCGCCCTGGTTCCCGTAATATTAAAGCAGATGCCCTGTCCCGCATTTTTTCCCCTCCCTCCAGTCCTGCTGATCCGGAGCCCATTTTGCCGGCCTCCTGTGTGGTGGCTGCGGTCTCCTGGGAGATTGAGGGCATTGTGAAGGCCGCCCAGACTTCCCAACCGGACCCCCGCAATAACCCTAACTCCTGTCTTTTTGTCCCCGATTCCGTCCGCTCCCAGGTCCTCGAATGGGTTCACGCCTCGTGCCTGGCATGTCACCCAGGTGTCGCCAGAACTATCGCCCTCGTCAGGAGGAGTTTCTGGTGGCCTACCCTTAAAGGGGATACCCGTGCCTTCGTCCTGGCCTGCTCGGTGTGCGCCAGGAGCAAGGCTTCCCACCAGCCTCCCTCCGGTCTTCTCCTTTCCCTCCCCGTCCCTGGCCGTCCTTGGAGTCACATTGGTGTGGACTTCGTAACCGGTCTGCCGTTGTCAGAAGGTAACACCGTCATTCTGACAATAGTGGACCGGTTCTCCAAGGCGGTTCACTTTGTTCCCCTCCCCAAGCTCCCGTCCGCCCTTGAAACCGCTGAGCTCTTGGTGCTACACGTGGTCAGGCTGCACGGGATCCCCTCTGACATCGTGTCAGACCGTGGGCCCCAGTTCTCCTCCCGAGTTTGGAGGGCGTTCTGTGCAGCCCTGGGTGCCTCTCCTAGTCTTTCCTCGGGTTTCCATCCCCAGTCTAATGGTCAGGCAGAGAGGGCGAACCAGGACCTGGGGGCCGCCCTGCGGTGCGTTACAGTGCGCAATCCTGCCTCTTGGAGCCGTTTTCTCCCCTGGGTCGAGTACGCACATAACTCCCTTAAGAGTGCCTCTACTGGCCTATCCCCGTTTGAGTGTGCTTTAGGCTATCAACCCCCTCTTCTGTCGACCCAGGAGGCCGAGATAGCTGTCCCCTCTGTTAGGGCCCATGTCCTTCGTTGTAAAAACATTTGGAGACTCACACGCACCGCACTCCTTCACGCCAATTCCCGCTCCCAACGTCTGGCGGACCTTCACAGGACCGCAGCCCCACAGTATAGGGCCGGTCAGCAGGTCTGGCTCTCCACTGCAAACATCTCCCTTCCCTCTTCATCCAGAAAGCTTCAGCCCCGTTTTATTGGTCCCTTCCCCATCATTTGTCTAGTTAACCCGGTGTCTGTTAAACTTTCCCTCCCCGCCTCCCTCAAAGTTTACCCTGTGTTTCATGTGTCCCAGGTTAAGCCTGTCTCCTCCAGCCCCCTCAGTACCCCTACCATCCCGCCTCCTCCCGTCCGAGTTGTTGACAACGCCCCGGCCTACACGGTGAACCGTGTTATTGATATCCGCCGCAGGGGCCGGGGTTTCCAATACCTCGTCGACTGGGAGGGGTACGGTCCTGAGGAGAGGTCGTGGCTCCACAAGAGCCTGATCTTGGACCATTCAGTAATCCAAGACTTCCACGAACAGTTCCCTGACAAGACCAGGCCTCCGGGTACGCCAGGTGGCGTACATTGAGGGGGGGGTACTGTAACGTTCCGTTCCCGTCCTGTCCGTTTTCCATGTTTTCCTTGTTTCCTTCCGTGTCATGTTGGATCCCTTGTCCGTGTTTCCCTCCTGGCTGTGGACTGGGCGTCTCCCTCGGGTACTTTTGGTTTCATTTTCCACTTTAGCTTCCGCCTATCACTCGCCCCTCTCGTTACTCACATTCCTCACTGCTGTGCTTCGGCAATCACTCCTGATTTAACATCACACCTGTTTCTCGTTTTCTCCTTCACTTCCTGCACCATTTAAACCCCTGGCTGGCTGCTATTCAGCGCCAGTTCGTTGACTAACCTACCGTGTTTGTTTCGTATCCCGTTTCTGGTCCAGTGTTTGTGAGCCTGCTGGTTCATACCTGTTCGCCTGGTTTCCTGACTGGTAGCTATCTCTGCTAATCTTTCGCTGCTGCATGCATTTACCTGTTTCCCTTCAAAACCTCCAGACGCCGCAGTTCCAGTCTTCCCGCAGCTGTGTTTGTCCTCCCCGTGTTACGTACCTCCCGTACTCGTGTTGCGGTACCAGGACCTCTGCATGCCAGCCGGCTTACGCCAGTATTGCCCGAGCTACGCCGCACCTTCCAACTCGGCGGTGCATTCACCAGCTACAGTCCTGTCACAACACCCTGCCTTTAACCTCTGCTTTCTGCCCGGTTACTCAAGCTACCCGGTCCAGTTTCCAGTCCTGTTCCAGCCCAGTTCCGATCCAGTTTCCAGTCCAGCTCCAGTCCAGTTCCCAGTCCAGTTCCAGTCCAGTTCCGGTGTTTTAGACACCTCCGTTCAAGTCCAGTTCCGGCTTGGAACAAGTTCCGTGCCGTCCCCTGTGTTCCTGAGTGGACCTTCCGGTCCAGTTTCCAGTCCAGTTCCAGTCCAGGTCCGGTGTTTCATACACCTCCGTTCAAGTCCAGTTCCGGCTTGGAACAAGTTTCGTGCCGTTCCCGTTTCCTGAGTGGACCTCCCGGTCCAGTTTCCAGTCCAGTTCCCAGTCCAGTTCCAGTCCAGTTCCGGTGTTTTATACACCTCCATTCAAGTCCAGTTCCGGCTTGGAACAAGTTCCGTGCCGTTCCCGTTTCCTGAGTGGACCTTCCGGTCCAGTTTCCAGTCCAGTTCCGATCCAGTTTCCAGTCCAGTTCCAGTCCAGTTCCAGTCCAGTTCCAGTCCAGTTCCGGTGTTTTAGACACCTCCGTTCAAGTCCAGTTCCGGCTTGGAACAGTTCCGTGTTTCTTCAAGTCCAGCTCCGGCTTGGAGCAGTCCTCAGTTGGACGCTATCCTGTGTTAACTAACTAACCTGTTTTGCTCCCGTGTACAGCTTTGGGACCACCCCAACGCTTAATAAAGTTCCACTTTCTGTAATCTGTCTCCTGGTCGTTGCACTTGGGTTCGTCCCGTATCAGGATCGTAACAAGCAGAGCTTCATCGCAACAAAAGAGCCCTTCTAGCAGGGCTTCATAACAACAGAAGTGCCCTTCTAGCAGAGCTTCATAGCAACAGAAGAGACTTTTAGCAGGGCTTCATAGCAACAGAAGATACCTTCTAGTAGGGCTTCATAACAACAGAAGGAACCTTCTAGCAGAGCTTCATAATAATAACAGAAAAGCCCTTCTAGCAGGGCTTCATAACAACAGAAGTTCCCTTCTAGCAGGGCTTCCTAACAACAGAACGGCTCTTCTAGCTGATCTTCATAGCAACAAAGAACCCTTCTAGCAGGGCTTCATAACAACAGAAGGGCCCCTCAAGCAGAGCTTCATAACAACAGAAGGGCCCTTCTAGCAGAGCTTCATAACAACAGAAGAGCCCTTCTAGCAGGGCTTCATAACAACAGAAGGGCCCTTCTTGCAGAGCTTTATAATAAAAGAAGTGCCCTTCTAGCAAATCTTCATAGCAACAGAAGGGCTTTTCTTCTAGCAGAGCTTCATCGCAACAGAAGAGCCCTTCTAGCAGGGCTTCATAACAACAGAAGTACCCTTCTAGCAGAGCTTCATAGCAACAGAAGAGCCCTTCAAGCAGGGCTTCGTAACAACAGAAGGGCCCTTCTAGCAGAGCTTCATAATAAAAGAAGTGCCATTCTAGCAGAGCTTCATAGCAACAGAAGAGCCCTTCTAGCAGGGCTTCATAGCAACAGAAGAGCCCTTCTAGCAGGGCTTCATAACAACAGAAGGGCCCTTCTAGCAGAGCTTCATAATAACAGAAGGGCCCTTCTAGCAGAGCTTCATAATAATAACAAAAAATTTCTTCTAGTAGGGCTTCATAACAACAGAAGTTCCCTTCTAGCAGGGCTTCCTAACAACAGACGGGCTCTTCTAGCTGAGCTTCATAGCAACAAAGATCCCTTCTAGCAGGGCTTCATAACAACAGAAGGGCCCTTCTTGCAGAGCTTTATAATAAAAGAAGTGCCCCGCTAGCAGAACTTCATAACAACAGAAGAGCTTTTCTTCTAGCGGAGCTTCATCGCAACAGAAGAGCCCTTCTAGCAGAGCTTCATATCAACAGAAGGGCTTTTCTTCTAGCAGAGCTTCATAATAACAGAAGGGCCCTTCTAGCAGAGCTTCATAACAACAGAAGAGCTTTTCTTCTAGCAGAGCTTCATAACAACAGAAGAGCCCTTCTAGCAGAGCTTCATGTCAACAGAAGGGCTCTTCTAGCTGAGCTTCATAGCAACAAAGAACCCGTCTAGCAGGGCTTCATAACAACAGAAGGGCCCTTCTTGCAGAGCTTTATAATAAAAGAAGTGCCCGTCTAGCAGAACTTCATAACAACAGAAGAGCTTTTCTTCTAGCAGAGCTTCATCGCAACAGAAGAGCCCTTCTAGCAGAGCTTCATGTCAACAGAAGGGCTTTTCTTATAGCAGAGCTTCATAGCAACAGAAGTGCCCTTCTAGCAGGGCTTCATAACAACAGAAGTGCCCTTCTAGCAGAGCTTCAGAACAACAGAAGGACCCTTCTAGCAGAGCTTCATAGCAACAGAAGAGCCCTTCAAGCAGGGCTTCGTAACAACAGAAGGGCCCTTCTAGCAGAGCTTCATAATAAAAGAAGTGCCATTCTAGCAGTGCTTCATAGCAACAGAAGAGCCCTTCTAGCAGGGCTTCATAGCAACGGAAGAGTCCTTCTAGCAGGGCTTCATAACAACAGAAGGGCCCTTCTAGCAGAGCTTCATAATAACAGAAGGGCCCCTCTAGCAGAGCTTCATAATAATAACAGAAAAGCCCTTCTAGCAGGACTTCATAACAACAGAAGTTCCCTTCTAGCAGGGCTTCCTAACAACAGAAGGGCTCTTCTAGCTGAGCTTCATAGCAACAAAGAACCCGTCTAGCAGGGCTTCATAACAACAGAAGGGCCCTTCTTGCAGAGCTTTATAATAAAAGAAGTGCCCGTCTAGCAGAACTTCATAACAACAGAAGAGCTTTTCTTCTAGCAGAGCTTCATCGCAACAGAAGAGCCCTTCTAGCAGGGCTTCATAACAACAGATGGGCCCTTCTAGCAGAGCTTCATAATAACAGAAGGGCCCTTCTACCAGAGCTTCATAATAATAACAGAAAAAGCAGGGCTTCATAGCAACAGAAGGGTTTTTCTTCTAGCAGAGCTTCATCGCAACAGAAGAGCCCTTCTAGCAGGGCTTCATAACAACAGAAGAGCCCTTCTAACAGAGCTTCATACAACAGAAGAGCCCATCTAGCAGAGCTTCATAACAACAGAAGTGCTCAGAAGGGCTTTTCTGTTGTTATGAAGCTCTGCTAGAAGAAAAGCCGTTCTGTTGAGATGAAGCTCTGCTAGAAGGGCTCTGCTGTTGCGATGAAGCTCTGCTAGAAGTGCCCTTCTAGCAGGGCTTCATAACAACAGAAGTGCCCTTCTAGCAGAGCTTCATAGCAACAGAAGAGCCCTTCTAACAGGGCTTCATGACAACAGAAGGGCCCTTCTCGCAGAGCTTCATAACAACAGAAGTGCCCTTCTAGCAGAGCTTCATAGCAACAGAAGAGCCCTTTTAGCAGGGCTTCAGTAGTGCCCTTCTAGCAAAGCTTCATAACAACAGAAGGGCCCTTCTAGCAAAGCTTCATGATAACAGAAGGGCCCTTCTAGCAGAGCTTCATAGCAACAGAAGAGCCCTTCAAGCAGGGCTTCGTAACAACAGAAGGGCCCTTCTAGCAGAGCTTCATAATAAAAGAAGTGCCATTCTAGCAGTGCTTCATAGCAACAGAAGAGCCCTTCTAGCAGGGCTTCATAGCAACGGAAGAGTCCTTCTAGCAGGGCTTCATAACAACAGAAGGGCCCTTCTAGCAGAGCTTCATAATAACAGAAGGGCCCCTCTAGCAGAGCTTCATAATAATAACAGAAAAGCCCTTCTAGCAGGGCTTCATAACAACAGAAGTTCCCTTCTAGCAGGGCTTCCTAACAACAGAAGGGCTCTTCTAGCTGAGCTTCATAGCAACAAAGACCCCTTCTAGCAGGGCTTCATAACAACAGAAGGGCCCTTCTTGCAGAGCTTTATAATAAAAGAACTGCCCTTCTAGCAGAACTTCATAACAACAGAAGAGCTTTTCTTCTAGCAGAGCTTCATCGCAACAGAAGAGCCCTTCTAGCAGAGCTTCAAATCAACAAAAGGGCTTTTCTTCTAGCAGAGCTTCATAATAACAGAAGTGCCCTTCTAGCAGAGCTTCATAACAACAGAAGAGCTTTTCTTCTAGCAGAGCTTCATCGCAACAGAAGAGCCCTTCTAGCAGAGCTTCATGTCAACAGAAGGGCTTTTCTTATAGCAGAGCTTCATAGCAACAGAAGTGCCCTTCTAGCAGGGCTTCATAACAACAGAAGTGCCCTTCTAGCAGAGCTTCAGAACAACAGAAGTGCCCTTCTAGCAGAGCTTCATAGCAACAGAAGAGCCCTTCAAGCAGGGCTTCGTAACAACAGAAGTGCCCTTCTAGCAGAGCTTCATAATAAAAGAAGTGCCATTCTAGCAGAGCTTCATAACAACAGAAGAGATTTTCATCTAGCAGAGCTTCATCGCAACAGAAGATCCCTTCTAGCAGAGCTTCATATCAACAGAAGAGCCCTTCTAGCAAAGCTTCATAGCAATAAAAGAGCCCTTCTAGGAGGTCTTCATAGCAACAGAAGAGACCCTCTCGCAGGGCTTCATACCAGCAAAAGGGCCCTTCTAGCAGAGCTTCATAATAATAACAGAAGAGCCCTTTTGGCAGGGCTTCATAACAAAAGAAGGTCCCTTCTAGCAGGGCTTCATAACAACAGAAGGGCTTTTCTTCTAGCAGAGCTTCATAGCAACAGAAGTGCCCTTCTAGCAGGGCTTCATAACAACAGAAGTGCCCTTCTAGGAGAGCTTCACAACAACAGAAGGGCCCTTCTTGCAGAGCTTTATAATAAAAGAAGTGCCCTTCTAGCAAATCTTCATAGCAACAGAAGGGCTTTTCTTCTAGCAGAGCTTCATCGCAACAAAAGAGCCCTTCTAGCAGGGCTTCATAACAACAGAAGTGCCCTTCTAGCAGAGCTTCATAGCAACAGAAGAGACTTTTAGCAGGGCTTCATAGCAACAGAAGATACCTTCTAGTAGGGCTTCATAACAACAGAAGGACCCTTCTAGCAGAGCATCATAATAATAACAGAAAAGCCCTTCTAGCAGGGCTTCATAACAACAGAAGTTCCCTTCTAGCAGGGCTTCCTAACAACAGAACGGCTCTTCTAGCTGATCTTCATAGCAACAAAGAACCCTTCTAGCAGGGCTTCATAACAACAGAAGGGCCCCTCAAGCAGAGCTTCATAACAACAGAAGGGCCCTTCTAGCAGAGCTTCATAACAACAGAAGAGCCCTTCTAGCAGGGCTTCATAACAACAGAAGGGCCCTTCTTGCAGAGCTTTATAATAAAAGAAGTGCCCTTCTAGCAAATCTTCATAGCAACAGAAGGGCTTTTCTTCTAGCAGAGCTTCATCGCAACAGAAGAGCCCTTCTAGCAGGGCTTCATAACAACAGAAGTACCCTTCTAGCAGAGCTTCATAGCAACAGAAGAGCCCTTCAAGCAGGGCTTCGTAACAACAGAAGGGCCCTTCTAGCAGAGCTTCATAATAAAAGAAGTGCCATTCTAGCAGAGCTTCATAGCAACAGAAGAGCCCTTCTAGCAGGGCTTCATAGCAACAGAAGAGCCCTTCCAGCAGGGCTTCATAACAACAGAAGTTCCCTTCTAGCAGGGCTTCCTAACAACAGAACGGCTCTTCTAGCTGATCTTCATAGCAACAAAGAACCCTTCTAGCAGGGCTTCATAACAACAGAAGGGCCCCTCAAGCAGAGCTTCATAACAACAGAAGGGCCCTTCTAGCAGAGCTTCATAACAACAGAAGAGCCCTTCTAGCAGGGCTTCATAACAACAGAAGGGCCCTTCTTGCAGAGCTTTATAATAAAAGAAGTGCCCTTCTAGCAAATCTTCATAGCAACAGAAGGGCTTTTCTTCTAGCAGAGCTTCAT
>CM056398.1:12558086-12589984 GCA_029718625.1 Synaphobranchus kaupii
ACTGGAATTGTGATATAGTGAATTAAAAGTAAAATAATCTGTCTGTAAACAATGGTTGGAAAAATGACCTGTGTCATGCACAAAGTAGATGTCCTAACTGACTTGCCAACACTATAGTTTGCTAAGATGAAATCTGTGGAGTGGTTAAAAATGAGTTTTAATGACTTCAACCTAAGTGTATGTAAACTTCAGACTTCAACTGTATATACATATATTTCAACATCTATGAGTATTTATCATGCTGTCCACAGATGTGTCCATCTGGAATGTTCTCCTTTGATCCATAACACAAAGACATAAAGTGGATCTATATAATTACCTTTAGAGAGGATCTGCTCTTTGTGAAGCTCTTTCTTCATTTGTGAGGTTGGTTAAAATTCTATATTTCGTATTGTCTCTGCATTGCTGATGCATTTTCCCTTCCTTTTTTAAAATCCAGTTATTCTCGATATTTACCAATGTGCTACCCATCCGAGGTGCATTGTCCCTGAAACATGCACTCATCTGTTAGCCCTTGGATATTTTACACCCTACAGTCCATACAGTGCCATAGGGGGGGGCCTAGCTTCAATTGGAGGATAGACATATTTCTCTCTGAGGGAATGTGGTTGATTTAAAACCACCCAGCCTCTGTCAGGAAGACAGCAGTTGTGTCCTGACACTGCGGAATCATGGTTATGGTCATGTAATGTGATTTAGTCTGCTGTATATATGTTCACTTACACTCAGGGACAAACCTTTATAACATTCACCCATGTACTACGATATTATATCATCATGTTATGTTGCGTTACCCAGGTCTTCAAATACACTTTTTTTGTTTTTGTTGTGCTTTTTATGTTATATAGCAATGTTTCCATATGGCATTCGTTTTTTTCTCTAGTTGAATTTAATCTGAAAACCACTGTTCATTGTTTTTCTGACACAAATTAATATGGAAGAATGATTATGCTACTGTACAACCACTGTCACTACTGGTGCATAATATGTTCTATATAGAATACATGGTGTGTTGGGCAGCTGTGGTTACTGGAAGAAAATCACTGATAACAAAACGGTGCAAATTGTCTTCAATAAAATTCAATCGGTAGTGTGTCAAAACGAAAGAATGTTCATAAAATTGAATTCAAGGCATTCATTACATTGCGTGAAAATGATCAAATGCCAAATTCTATTGCATACAGGTATTGTTAATTATTTTAATGGTACATTATGCCAGACACCTTCAAACTAGGTTTTGCCAAGGTAAAAAATGCATGAAAACATTAAAGAAAAGAATATCAATACATATATTCATCGTTTTTAATAGAAGAAAGGCTTATGGCTATCGCTGTGTAATTAGATGTTTTAATTGTTTTACCTTTTTCTTTAGACATTCCTACCTTGTAGTTATAGGCTGTGTGTTTGGTTACAATACACGGATACGGTATGCTAACAGTGACCTCTATCGTTGAAAGAGGACATTGGACTTGGAAAGGTACGTTCCTCCTTTATTTATTTATTTTAAAAGTAAAAACTTCCACTTTAACACGTAATTTAAACAATATATACCCATATTTAATATTTTCATATTACCATATTTTCAAGGAAGGTACAAATAAACTAGAATTAAACAGGGTAGAGGGAGGGAAAGACGCTGGAAAATACTACTAATAATAATAATAATACATGTAATAATATTATAAAATAGCACTTTATCAGCGTATAACATCACTTTTAGTGATAAAATCCATAATAGTTCAAAGCTAACGATGGCGTTGGCTACATGTACAGAATGTAGATGGCATTGTAGTACCGTTTTCACAGGAACAATTCCCTACGCTTCCACGCGACAGCACTAGCCCCTACACGTAAGCGGAACGTTTCTTAAGCGTTCTCTGCTCTGTGGACCAACCCCTATCCGTGACGCTAAAACGTGCATCATCGCCACAGAAGGATCTGTCTTTTTTCCTTTTACTGGTTGCAGTTAGTCAGTTTGTATATGCGATGCAATGCAGGAGCCGGACGTTCTGCCTTAGGAAAGATGTTTAAAGAAACACCAGTGCTTGAAGAACAGGTCTTGCAATTTATGAAAAATCTCTAAGTTGAACCACCACCAACTTTTTTGCTTTCTTTTTTCAATCACCTTGCAAAAAGAATCAACATTTTTAAAATTGTTTACTTATTACCTGAGTACAGGTGTAATAGAGACGCACGTGGCAGTTTGCATAAGGTAAGATGCTCTTCATCGTTATGATTACGAAGACACTTTACTTTTATAACAGGAGAATTGTATAGGTCCTAAATGAGAAAATTACGTTGGGGGTGTGTACCGTATCGTTGTTTTTTCACGCTACAGCTCTTACGGTCAGCCTAACTGCAAATGATAACATCCTGCATATAGGCTACCGATTTGAAAGGGACGGCTTTACACGAAGCCAGACACATTAGTCGTTCGGCAGTCGGCTATTTATTGATGGATCTTTTGTCTTCACTGTATTTTGTTGATATAACATAGAATTGTATTTTTCCATCCCCTAGGTTGTTTTCAATGTTCCGTTACAAAAAATAGGGTTAGAGTTTTGGCTTTCGCCACATTTTAACAATAATATGTTTAATTATCTGGGCTCGTTGGATTATTATTTGTTTCCAGTCAACAGTTCTTGTTCAAATGACAAGGCAAAATGTGCTTTAAAGGTTGTATCAGCGATTTTGGGTGGAAACATAAATGATCACATTCATCTGATTTTTCCTCACGATCCGCTAGCTGCCCGCCCCATAAGCAGGCCGTCAAAAAACCGCGTCTCTGTAGGCAGCCTATGCTCCGAGATCGTACACAAAAAAAATGGTACTACCAACTACTCAAAACCAAAATAAACAGTATTCCAACCAATCACAATGATCTGCACAAACGCTAATACTCTTATCTCGCTGAAATCTTGACGGATTTACAAACGGTTTGGTTTCTTACAAACGTTATTAACGTGGTTATAATTCTGGATGCTTGAACACTATTTTTTAAAACATAACATCATTATTCATAAGTATGTTTGTTTGGGATTTCGCTTCAGAAGTGACGTCACGTTTGTGCAGATCATTGTGATTGGTTGGAATACTGTTTATTTTGGTTTTGAGTAGTTGGTAGTACCATGTTTTTTGTGTACGATCTCGGAGCATAGGCTGCCTACAGAGACGCGGTTTTTTGACGGCCTGCTTATGGGGCGGGCAGCTAGCGGATCGTGAGGAAAAATCAGATGAATGTGATCATTTATGTTTCCACCCAAAATCGCTGATACAACCTTTAATTTAATTTAATTAAAGTTAATTAAAATGTGAATTTGATCAAGGCAATATCGATTCATTCGAACAATTAAGCTCATTTAATTAACTAACTATAAAACTAATTCAAACTGAACTTCCTTGGCAATTTAATATTTCAGAAAAGTGCGATTTAACTTTTAAATCCGCTTCATTGCATGGGAGGAAAAGTATTGTTGACATTTTCACATTTAGGATGACCACGACTTGAGCGACAGCGGGGAAATCGCGGGTTACATTTCTGCATCGTAAGTCTGTGATCCGAACTGTTGAGATCAGTAATGCATTGCAAACGCATAGATAGAAACAAATGGTTTGTTTATCTTGTATTGTCGTTTGTTTATCTTCAGGAACTCATTTAAGGAGTACAATAAACCCTGAACAGCAGTGATATTAATTGTGTTCATTAATTATCATTGGAATGGCCACTGGTTATAAACATCCTTGCTTCGTTTTTAAAATATTCTCAGTTTAAAATGTGAATAATCACACTGTCTATTTAATGTGATGTGGCAGAGGCACTTCAAAATGAGTCGCACACGAGGGTCTCATTACCGCCTTTCACACAGACTCAGACACATCCTGTAGGCTACTACTGAACACTGTCGAACCTGCACTCCAGCAACCTGAGAGAGAGAGAGCTCTGATATATCCTCAACAGTATTAAATATAATTGATATACATTCAGATAGCCCTACTTAGAAGTGCTCGGCTGGATAAATTGTAGGCTACGTGCCCTGATGTGCGCTACCAACAACTCATGCATTTCTGACTCTTCTTCTGTAAGCTTCACGACGTGGGTTAATGCAGCAGTAGACCTTCACACAAATGGGGAAAAAAATGAAAGCTGTCATTAACATCTTCATCAGACCAGTGACCATTGGAAGGCTCTAATATCATAAAAAGCAAACAGCTGATACTTTACCTGTCCATTGTGATTGTAGGTTATTATCTTGCTTGCTTGGAGCATGTGGGTTGCTGGTTTTCTTCTCTGCTTTAAAAACCACGAGGCTCAGTCGAGCAAGTAGCTATACCCACAGGCGATAATTTACGCACTGCCGGTTCAAGGGTAGGCTGAATCAAGGGTAGTCATTTGCTGATGATGAATGGGGGTCTCTAGTGGCGGAACAACAATTGGCTTTGTCCCATCAGGAGTTGGGTGGGTTTAAGATTCCCATTATCCCTTGACTTACGCTAGCATTGGTTCCTTCCAGTGATTTTCATGATATAGGTAAGAGCCCTTGCTAGCACTCCTCAGTGTAGGACCTGTGTTGTTGAAAATAGCTAATGGCATGAATGGGGGTGGGGGGGGGGGTCAGTTTGAATGACATTCAGTTATTCAGCTTGACCAAGAAGTGTTGATATTGCACAGCGGTGTCAGATTAAATGCACTGGAGCCACTGTTATTTTTCCAGAAGAGTTTTTGAAATCATTGTGAATGCATGAACATATTGAAATTAAGAAATTCATTTTTGTGGCAAAAATTACATCTTGCAATAAAGTGGCTTGCCAAAACTTCCTAATGGTGAGTGGAAAATGTTTTAAAGATTCTATTAATTTTAGTTATGTAATGGGTTTATTTAATGGGTCAAAAACATCATTACACTAATCAGTTGCATAATGAGAATACAATCGGGGCATTTTATATGTAATACAATGTAAAACAATGCAATACAGTGTCCAATTCATTGGAATGAAATGTTTCATAAATAAACTGCAACAAAAAACTAAGTGGTCTTCAGAGATACTGTGCATACTTGAAATATGTTGTTGGGAGTGCAGCTCTCTATTTCAAACCAATTATATTCTGAATGGTAGTTCAATGGTCTTAGTTCAATCTCAGTTTACTTAAATGTAATTGTATGTTATAATCTATATTAGTAGTGTATTAGTACTGTGTACACACTCCAGAATTGGCGAGCTGCACTTCCACAGCTGGTGCAGGTGGTTGCCAGCGCCCTACCAACCAGAGGAGTTTCTAGGATGAGGTAGGGGTTACCATGCCAACTGAAATCTTCCAACACTGGGCAATGGTATGGCCACTTACAGTACACCTAATCCCAACAGACTCCTGGCCGCAGTCAACACTATCACCATCTGGATTCATTACAGATGTTATGATGTACATAAGAATCTCACCTGTGTGCACCACTTGGCAACCTATAAAATTACCATGGTACAGAAACAAGGCAAGGCATAAAATGTGTATGCCAATGCATGATACTGGATAGCACTTCTACATCATATGACGACATTGAACTGGTCATCAAGTTGGGTATTTTTATGGTGTGTGTAATGTGGCGTGACGTGTGAGGTAGGAGGGGCCAAAAGCAGCAAGGGGATTCTTTAAGCACTAGGCCACTAGGACGGGTAACCCCGTAGTTAAGGGAAGGAGACAAGACAGGGAAACACACACACCAAGGCTACCAACCGGCTCACTGTCACACGCCAATGAGTAGAAGCGCAAACGCCAGGTTTTTCAGTAAGAAAACCAAACAAGGCGAATGGAAACAAAGCACTAGGCTCCAATACTTCTACAAGCTAAGTGACTAAAGAATGAGCCAGAAATAACTAACGCCCCTGTCTCAGTAACGAGACGCATAAAAACAGGCAAGTAGCGTAATGGCACAAATAAAACACACAGCCAATAAACACTGTAAAATAATACGAAATAGTATACGAGGAGGCGAAAGGAACGGTGATCTAACGTTCCAAGGCTACTCTCATAGACTCGCAGTCACACGCAAACATGTAAACCAAAATCGCCCAGTCCTCCCTGTGAGGAGAGACGTACCCGAAGGACGAACAGAACTACAGTTCCGAACAAAATCGCCCAGTCTCCGTGTGAGGAGACGTACCCGAAGGGCGAACAGAACTACAGTTCCGAACAAAATCGCCCAGTCCTCCAATAGGAAGACAGGTACTGAAGGACGAACAGAACAGCTGTCCCGGACATTTACCGGCTCCATGACTAACGCAAGATTAGATGAGAATAAGCGCTCTGCCTCTCGGTAAAGAGGAATGTAACGAGGGGAAGGAACAGATATAACATCCCATGGCTACTTTCACAGGCTCGCAGTCACATGCAAAAACTAGGAAGCAGGAACAGACAAGAGCCAGGGGAGAAGAGTCCGGATAACTACATGCACATAGGCACATACGCCAGGAGGGGAAGAGTCCGGATAACTACATCCACATAGGCAAGTCCCGCATTACTCCAGAAAATGTAAAGGGGTAAACACCCGATCTCCCAGGAGAGAGAAACATTTTACAGGCGAGCCGACGGAGCACCGTCGTCCCATAACTTTACTAGCAAAAAGACCAACACAAGCTTAGTAGAAAATACACGCCCTAGCCTCTCAATAAATGGGAATGTAAGGAGGTGAAATGGAACAGAAAACTAACGTTCCAAGGCTACTTTCAGAGACTCGCAGTCACACACAAACATGTCCAAAAAAATCGTCCAGTCTCCCTATGGAAGACATGTACTGAAGGGCTACAGTTACAAACAAAAGCGCCAAAAACTCCATGTACGGAGACAGGTACCGAAGGACGAACAGAACTACTGTCTGAACAAAAATCACCCAGTTCTCCCTGTGAGGAGACGTACCCGAAGGGCGAACAGAACTACAGTTTCCGAACAAAATCGCCAAAAACTCCATGTACGGAGACAAGTACTGATGGACGAACAGGACAGCTGCATCGGAATTACCGGCTAACAGACTAACACAAGCTCAATAGAAAATACACGCCCTGCCTCTAAGAATAAATAAAGCCCTAAAGTCAGTATGATAAAACGCCCTGTCTCTTAGTAAGAAACTACCATACATATACACACAAACAAAGACTCCTCTCGCTTTCACGGAAGACAGCAGACAGAGAGAGGAGAAAGAGACAGAACAAACAAACAAAGGAAAGACCAGAAAGCGTGACAGAAACGAGCACACAAAAAAGGAATTCAACCTGAAAGCTCAAAGCACAAAGCCAAGTCCCGCAAACTCCAATAAAGCACAACGGAGCAAGCGGGTCTCCTTAAAACACTAGACCTAATCATGCTGGCTAAAACTTCAAAAGGGCAAAAATAAACCACACACAAAACAGCACAAATAATGCCAAAAAATACACCACAAAACAACAAACAATATCGAAGCCCAGAACGAAGGGAACATGGGCTTATGTAGCTCACCGGTAAAACACGCACACCTGTGAACGCTGACAAGACTTCTCCGCGAAAAGACTAGACGGAGCCAAAACTCCACTAACAGAGCAGCGCCCACGTGTGGCGACCGAGGAACACGACCGCAAGGGAAAAAAGGTCATAAACCATGACAGTGTGAATCAGGGGTGAAGAAGGAGCTTGCATTCTTTTTTTAATTTTCCATATATAGGGAGCATTACAAGCTGTTTTACACATGAGTACTCTCCTGCTGAAGCTTGCAACCAATTTTAAAGTTCTGACATGGTATGCCATTTTTTCTAATCCACTGATTAAAAACCATAGAAGCAAATAAACATTGATAGAAAACGGGGGGGGGGGGGGGGGGGGGGGTATGGTGGAGGGTTTAGGGTTAGGATTGCCATTTGCGATACCACCCTGTAGCCTTCTCATATCAAACTGCTCAATCTAAACCAGATTAGGATGGGAAACATAATTAAATGGGGACGGGGTGAATTAAATAGCTGCTGGAAGAGGCATTGGCCATCTTCCCTATGGGCCAAATATAAACCAGGTGCTCTGCACAGAGCTGGGTGCTCTAGAGGTGTCATCCTAATTATGAGAGAGTAAAGCAAGGTGTAAAAAGTGAAGTAAAAAGTAAAAAGTGTAGAGGTCTTAACTCCGGTGTGCTGCTGAAATTCCCATTTATACTGTCAGTCTGCATCTAGCTAGCCAAGTGTCCCACTGTAGGCACGTGCCCAGATAGACAATAACATATGCCCCCTGCCCAGAGACAGGAAAAGTCTTTCGGCTACAGGCAGCATTTTTTTTTAAACCATAGGTGTCCTTTGTGACAATCCCCACCCCCACGCCCCCCAGCATGATCACAATCCCCCTCTAATGTTTTAACACCTGTAGCTCTCACTTACACTGCAGTATTTATCTGTGTAATGGCTGGATCTAATAGGAAAGTGATTCACAAGAATACAAATGGCCATATTACTGCATTAAATATTAGTGTTGTGGTGCTCTTTAAACAGGATGGCAATAATGACAAGAGCACATTAAGAGCACATAATACATTAGCACATAGTACATAAAGAAATTCAACCTAGAACAAAATAGCTTTCATACCAGGAAGAAGAAATAAGTGTAGTAACCTGAGATTGCTCGGTGTAAACATCAGCAAAATAGCAACAGTGTTTATGTTGAAAGCACATGGGAATATGATGACTGTCTATGAAGGTGTCATCAGTTACATAGAGCATCATAGCAGCTGATCACTGTTCTGATGACACCGTACATCCATTTTACCAGTGAACCATTGAGGAAACTGTGCTACCACAATCATATACACAAGCCATATACAGTTGAAGTCGGAAGTTTACATACACTTAGCTTGAAGTCATTAAAACTCATTTTTAACCACTCCACAGATTTCATGTTAGCAAACTATAGTGTTGGCAAGTCAGTTAGGACTACTACTTTGTGCATGACACAGGTCATTTTTCCAACAGTTGTTTACAGACAGATAATTTCACTTTTAATTCACTATATCACAATTCCAGTGGGCCAGAAGTTTACATACACTATGTTGACTGTGCCTTTAAATTTTTAATATTTGGTTGCATATCCTAAACACATCAGGAAGTCATCAGGAAGTCATGGCATGCAAAGCCAAAGGATATGTGCTTTAAAGCTTTAAAGCTATGCCTACACATTGCACATGCTGTTAATCAAACATCTCAAATTCCCATTTTGTGGTTTTCTAGATGCATGTACAAGTGACTACATTTTCCTGATGTTGCCATTTCATACTTAAATGTAAGATTTTACTGTTATTTCCCCTTTAGTACAGAGGAGGTCAACCGCTGAGAACATAACACGACAGCACAACACGCACTATAAATTTATTTTGTGGTTTTCCAGGTCTAAAATGAATCGAAGACCGGAGCCAAACCTGACGCTGGCAGAGGGCGAAAACTGGACTTTTCCCAACGCCTCTCAGGGATATGTCAGCTCACAGTACAACATCACATACGTTGGATTTTACCTTCACCAGCCCCCCGTTGTGGCGGTTTTCATCATTTCCTACCTGCTCATATTCCTGGTGTGCATGGTTGGGAACGGAGTGGTGTGCTTCATCGTGCTCCGCAGCAAGAACATGCGGACCGTCACCAACCTGTTCATCCTGAACCTTGCCATCAGCGACCTCCTCGTTGGGATTTTCTGCATGCCCACGACACTGCTGGACAACATTATAACGGGTAGGTGTGAGGCTCATGTGTACATTATACAACCACTGTGCCTCTGTCAAGGTGTGTAGAATTTATTGATCCAAAAGGTGAGTGTCACAGCCATAGTGTACACACATCTGTAGCAGAGTGGTTTAATGGGTATGGTGGGGTGGCAGCATGGTCTAATGAGTAGGGAACTGGACTAGTAGTAACTGAAACATTGCACATTCAATTTCCAGGACACTGTCATTGTACCCTCGAGCAAAGTGCTTAACCTGCATTGCTTCCGTATATATTTAGTTGTATAAATGGATGCTATGAAAAAATGCTAAAAGTTGTGTAAGTCGCTCTGGATAAGAACATCTGCTAAATGGCAGTAATGTAAGTCATGTAGTGTTTCTAACACAATAAATCAACAAGGGGATGCCATGTTTCAAACTTTTCGAGGCATCCCAGGGTGTCCACATTCAAACTGAAACCACGAAGCCAATACAGCATGTGTTTATTTTAATTTAGCTATTTTATAGCTTTAAGTTAACAGCTGTTTTGAAAGATTCCAGAGAGTTGCTCCATTAAACTATATCATAAGTCTACCTTTCTGTGAGCAAATGCTTGTGGTATATCAGCAGGGAATTCAATCTTTTTATTTATGTATTTAATATTTTAGTGCGTATTTGAAAAGTAAAGTGAAGACAGTACATTGGCACCATTTAGGAAGGATCAATGGATTTGTCAAACTGTCTGCTAATGCCAAGGCATGCTGTGTGTTCCATATTCCAAGTGGAATACCATAGCTGCATTCAGCTTTAGTAAGGCTACATAAACTACATCAAGCCAAATATTGGCTGGAGCTTATCCAAATTCATGTGCTGTTGTGTGCTCTCATCCATGTAATTGCATGTATGAGAGCATAGTTTAGACATGACATCAGTACATCACTGGCCTTCAGTCCATTTCAGTGAAACAGAGGGCTGGTACTTTTTCTAATTGTTCATCAAACTGGGGCTCTATCTTGGCGCTTGGTCTAAGCGCATGGCGTAAAGTCCATTTAGGGCGTGTCCAAGTCCACTTTTGCTATTTTAACTGCGTGTTTTTTGGGCACTAAGCACGGCGCAGCATGCAAATGGGCTGAACCTAGTCTCTTCATTAATTATAGGTGTGTCTTGGGCGTGACATGCAATAAACCAATCAAAATGTCATATCCCATTCCCTTTAAAAGCCTGCTTTTCCACCTTGGCGGATTGCTTATATGACGGCGAAACAGACATGCTTGTGCGTGTTTAGTGCGATCAAGGAATAGGCTATATGGATCAATAGTAGCCTATGATAAATATTATTCGGACAAACCATTATGAGTTCCCGGTAATTCCCGACAGTGCTGTTATTTTACAAAATATATGCGGTTAAATTTTGTTAAAGGCACCTGCAACAACTGAGAATAAGCTACCAATGGCTTCCGTCTCACCTTAGAAAACGCCAAATTAGCCTGCTTGTTTAACTAATTTCATTTGACTATGCAATGAAGCAATGAACTCATGTTCAAGCTTCATCCGAAGTTCATTACCTGCATTCTCATTTTGATTAATAAAATAAATAACGTTAATTTGCCTTAATGATGACAATAAATACAATAAAGCTGTCAGGTTGGCAACCCATAGGTTCACGCATATTTTCCCTTGTTTTATAATGTCCTGCTTATGGAAATGTGACCAACCTGTTTTACTGGTAGCGTAATGCTTTAAAACAATCCACTTTCCCAGGAAGACCGTTAAAAGTGTGATTTACAGCAATATGAAGAGCTTAGAATATCTAAGGTTACAATTCAGTTAACATGGTGACATTTATCTCTGTTTTTTAACCATAGGCTATCGAAAAAACCTTATGCACAGCGAATCCGCTGTAGCCTAGGCTATTTGAAAAACAATAAAAGCAATATTCACTGGACAAGGTTTTGAACTTTTTTTAGTCACAAACCATTCTATTTACTTACAGGCTGTATTCCTAGATAAACAGAGCTGTATTGTAATGGCATCTGAAGCGCATTTTCAAAACTGTAATGTCCGTCTATTGCAGTGCGCAAGTTTTCCATTGAATGACAATTAGGTGTGAATGACAATTTGCGCATTAGGCTTGATATTGGTGTTATCAGCTCCTTTTTAATGGATAGCCATTGTCCCGTACCATCGCACATCGCCTGGATGTTGATGGAGTGGGCTGTGAGCAATATAACGTGGCATCATTTCCCTTAGCTGAGGGAAAGGTATGTGGACCTATGGAACCTTTTATTATTATGCATTTTTGATATAGCCTACACAATAATAATATTTCACATTGTGATCTAGATTTTTTAATCATGCTTGTGCGCGCCCCTGTGTGTAACAGACAGGAGGGTACGCGCACTGTGCACACGCCTATGTAGACGCACTTATATGCGCCGTTAAAATAGCATGTAAACAACTGCGACATGACTTTAGATCAGGGTTGTGGTGGTTCTAGCGCACATGCTTTCTGCTGGCTCAAGATAGCAATATGCCAAAAAGAATCCTGGCCACTCCTCATCTTAAGACCAACACGCCTAGTTCACTTGTAATGGGTGCAAGAATACATGGTAGTTAAAGGACGTGAACGCAAGGCGTTATAATGAACCATGCGCCGGGTGTAAGATAGCAAAGACACTTGCGTTTGGGTTAGCGCCACTTAGCGCCAGGTGTAAGATAGGGCCCCTGGTGTTGAACCCACATATGTGAGGGTTCACCTGACCTAGTCAATTGGTATATATCTTAACAGCGGTAATGATATGAGTTTTTTTAATCGCTTTTCTTATGAATTTCACACTAGTTGTTTATTTTCTGTAACAAGTAACTGCTGATATGATTAATGAATGATTAATATACATCTATATAAAACTGGCTGGCTGCATAAACAACCATATCTTGTGCAGCAGTCAACAGGCAGCCAATGTATAATATGATTGAGTGTCATGCAAATGTGGTTTGACAAAGTTCTACACTGACCTAGGCTGTGATTATCTTAATGCCATCTAATTGTTATTTTGCAGTTCACATCACAGTCATAGATGAGGAAAGGCTTGATAATAGGATAATTACTGTCAGGAAATTTGTGTTGCAAGATCATTAGTATTCTGACATATTTTTCAGAAACATGTGGGGAAATTGAACTTGCACTAACTAGGACTGGAACAGTGGCTGAACCTCTGCTCATGCAAGGATTTATTTATATTCTGGTCAAGAACAGTGATGTTTTGAGAAACTCTGCTTAATTCTAATTAATGTAGTGAATACAAAGACAGTTATTTGTTTCTAATCACTTGTACCTCTGGCATTGATGCACTTATCTCTGTGTTTGAGGCTTCTGTTTTTGTTTAAATATTTAATAAATTAGCAAAGAGTTGCATGCAAGTCCAGAAGGTGCGTTTATCCAGGACATTACTGGCAATTTGGTGCACACCCAATGTCAACTTATCTCAAAATCTCCCATCCTCAAATGATTTCCATTCACATTTTCTCAGACTTTGTTATCCAACGATGCCTTCTCTTAAAAATGTCTTACACTTAGAGAAAGCATCATTTGAACGTTCATTTCGATCATTTAAGAGTTATTTTTTTATAGAGCTGTGGACACAGGAGATTGAATATTTGGCATTTTATTTTTCTCATAATGTTTATGATGTGCATTTTGAAAATGTCAAAAGTCAATAAAGTTAAGATACAAACTCATGGAATACCACAGCAATGGGAATTATTTTCAGGGAACGTTTAATTGGCAAACATAACTTTTATTTTGCGTTTGTGGTAGCACTGAATCTCAGTTCCAGGAGTGGATGTTAGTGGTTTTATTTTCAAATGAGAAAAGACTTATTCATCACTCATAATTTCTATATTTTCTCATTTCTAATTGGTTGGAACTGTAGATCAGAAAGCTTACATTAGTATGATGTGTCGATGTATGTATCATTTGTAGAACATTCAACATTAATTTCTCCCACATCATAATTTTTTAATAAACTCATTAATTTCTGGTGCTCTGATTGTACCTGGTGGTCATTCCCTGTTGTGTTGTAGAGATTCACTAGGATGTTTTGCTGTGGTTGTGAAACCTTTATTTAAAATGTCTCCCTGTCATCTTCATGCATTTTACATTAGCATGGGAATTTTGATAAAATGCAAACACCTTCCAAGCCAGAAAGAGCATATCAGTAAGAAGAGGAAAAGGAAGGAGAAGAAGTCTAACAGCAATGTGATTTTTTTGTACCTTGTGTACATATACAGTATATATACATATATATGTGTATATATATATATATATATATACAGTCATGGACGAAAGTGTTGGCACCCCCTGTAAAGATGAGCAAAAAGGGTTATAAAAAATTCACCGTTTGGTGAATTAGCTTAATCTCACACTGAAAAAACAAGAAGAATCCAACCTTTAATTGACGTTAATTTATTATGAGAAAAAAAAATCCCACATCAAGAAATAATGATTTTTAACAAAACCACGTTGGCCACAATTATTGGCACCCCTGCATTTATATATAGAATAAAGTAATCATTTTTAATATTTGGTCACATATCCTTTGCATGCCATGACTTCCTGATGTCTGTGACCCAACAACATCAAAAGACTCTTGATATCTTATTTTCTGGTACTCTTACCAGCGATACTATAACATCTCTGCATTTGAATGGATCTCTATGGGAATTGGGGGGTGGGTCTAGATTTAGCTGTAAATTACGCTGGAACAGTATGGAACACATGGTTGGCTAAATGGCTCTAAGTCATCAAGGGTCTGACGTATCAAACAAGCTTTAATCCATCACTCTGTTGCCAGATATGCAGTAGATATGGATGAATAACTTGAAGGGTTTCTTCTCCTGACTTATTTTTCCATAGAGTTCAATAGGAAAATTTGTCAGGAGAAACAACCCTTAAAGTGATCCATCCATATCTACTGCATATCTGGCAGCAGAGTGATTGTTTAAGGCTTGTTTGATACCTCAGACCCTTGTTGACTTACAGCCATTTTACCAACCATGTATTCCATACTGTTCCAGCATAATTTACAGCTAAATCTAGTCCCACCCCCCAATTCCCATAGAGATCCATTCAAATGCAGAGATGTTATAGTATCGCTTGTAAGAGTACCAGAAAATAAGATATCAAGAGTCTTTTGATGTTGTTGGGTCACAGACATCAGGAAGTCATGGCATGCAAAGGATATGTGACCAAATATTAAAAATGATTACTTTATTCTATATATAAATGCAGGGGTGCCAATAATTGTGGCCAATGTGGTTTTGTTAAAAATAATTATTTCTTGATGTGGGATTTTTTTCTCTCATAATAAATTAACGTCAATTAAAGGTTGGATTCTTCTTGTTTTTTCAGTGTGAGATTAAGCTAATTCACCAAACCGTGAATTTTTTATAACCCTTTTTGCTCATCTTTACAGGGGGTGCCAACACTTTCGTCCATGACTGTATATATATATATATATATATATATATATATATATATATATATATATATATATATATGGTTGTGTCAGGAAGGGTGATTTTGTGTCTTCAGCAGCCAGGTATTCCAACAACATGGGAGAGCTCCTGGACCATGGGCAGCTCCAGCCCTACTCACAGGCAGGGTAACAGCTGTGGCTCGTTGTAATGAGTCCAGCTGCTACCCATTGCTAATCATTGGGCCTTATTAAAGGGCCTTTCTTTCAGGCCAAGGGGAGAGCATCACAACTGGTGGAGAATGCAGACATAGCACCTCCCGGTGGGCAGAAGTACACTGTAGTACAGTGAAGAAGGCTTTGCAGACTAAGGCCTTTTCCCCCCTGTAGCACAATAAAGCCACTGAAAATTTTAAGGAACTTTTAAGCATTTTTCTTGGAGTGCGAACCTCAAATTTTTTTTATCATTATTTGAGAAGTGAGTGCAATGCACCAACTAAGCTTTCCTACAAGCTTCAGCCAGGAAAGCGCGATGGTTCACTTTCAAGAAAATAGGACCCCAGCCTTGGGCACTGCACGAGACTGATGAGAAAGAGGCCTGGGGCCACATGTATAAAACTCTGAGTAAAAGAATGCCCAGAGTGAAAGTCGGAAATCTGCTTAAAAAAAGCCTTTCAGTCACTATGTCGCCATATCACACTGACGCCAAACATTGCGTACATATGGTGTCCAGCGTGTGCAGAGGTACGCAGATTCTCACAGCACATGTTATTTTATACATCTGAATGTCTGCGTGGAAACTCCTTTACGCGGCTTTCTGAGGAAATTTTTCTGCTCAGCACTGTTTATGCATGTGGCCTCTGGGCTGTAATTCATGCACAGTTCACCCAATATGGATGTACATACCCTAAAATTAAAGCTGACAGTCTGAAATCTGAACTTTAACCTCATATTCATTGTTTCATTTCAGATATACAATATACTGGGGTATATTGTACAAAAATTGTGGCACTGTCCAAATACTCATGGACTGCAGTGGATCTCTGCATACATTTATGTGGCAGATGCTTTTTGCCAGAATCTTAACATGTTGCAATAAATGAATAATATTGTTGAAGTTATACTTCCTTAGTACTAGTACTACTTACCGTGGTTTATAGCCATTTTCAGTGTGCTTATCTAGTACTGCAGTTCTGATTAACAGAAAGGTATTGTGTTAATAGAAAGGTATTCTGCTACTCTGACTCAGAGTAGAGCTAGGCTGGCAGTCTAAATGCATGCCAGAGGGTAATATTTACAGTGCACAAGAGGTTTACCAAATAGATGTCATCTGGCACAGTGGCGTGATGATATATGTATCTCAAAGTCCATTGAGATTAAAGGAGAAATTATCTTTGGCAGATTTTTATTTACAGGAAGATTGCATTGTGGTAAGTAAGATTAATTTACCTCCCCATGCAAGTTAACGACTGGGAGTTGTTAAATAATACAAATTTAAGCTAGAAAAATGTACGTAAATATTTATTTTGTATGCATAAAAAAATGGGCCATGCAAGATTCTTGCTTATGCTTATGACACATTTATATCCGAACACATTATCAAGTTAAAGGGGGTGAAGTATCAAGGGTGTACCTGTCAAGAGGGTATCTATGCGGTAGTGTCTCCTTGTTTACTGTTGTACCAGAATAGACTGAACTGCAACTTGCCACTGAGTACATCACGCCTGTTAACGCTTGGCTAGACTGTGGTGGAGTGTTTTTTTCTGCCAAGTGCCAACCATGCCCCACTGTGCCACAGGTCCAGTCCAACATGTATACATTACATTATCCTGGAGTTGCCATTTAAATGATTATAAGGGAACTGGTCTGGCCTTGAGATCCAGGTCTGTAGCAGTTTGGGTTCTGGATTATGTCAGTCTTGGAGATGCTGATGCTTGAAGATGCTTTAGTGAATTTTGACACACATATACTTAATTCAAACTTTTCCTGTTTGCGGGGGGTTCAGGATTGAACTCCTCCTGAAATGCTGTGAAATGTGAAATATGTAGGAGTTGGCTGCAAAGAACCCAAAAATCTTGCATAAATCCACCAGTCACCCACAATGTCATCCGTTCCAAAGCCTTCATCAGTAGTTTTTATTGTCATTCATTGGAATAAAGGCATTTTATTAAGCGTGTTATATACAAGAGTGCTTTTCTTTTTTTTTTCTATCTATTTTTACCACAATATCAAAGAGTACTTTCTATCATTATCCATTGATATATTGACAGCGGACCCAGGTATCTCACCTTTCTCTATATTGCTTTGTTAAAGAAATATATTCTTGGCTGAATTACACTTTGCACGGCATTGACCTAGTCCTACTTATTTGGGTGTGTATCTGTAATTTATTTTCATTTTGAAGGACAACTGAAGCAATTTTCTTAATTTTTACATCACTCCTGTCATGGTTAGTGGCTGTCTCCTTTTGTTTCTACTATGGTTTTCCGTTTGGCGTCGTCTGAAGCTCTATCGGATTTTTTCTTCCTCCGTTCCGGTGTTTGGATCTCTCCGGGTCATTATCTCCGACACCTGTGTTTGGTTTCCGTCGGCTATAAATAGAGCTTAACTTCCGCTTTCCGGTGCTTCTAGATTATGAACTATAAAGAGAATGGAGTGTATCATTCAGCTGTTACAATGTGGTGGTATTGCACTCAAATACCATAGAGTTGGTAATTTCATCAACAAAATGTCTCCAGCCTCAGAACACAATGTTGAAATTTTAGCTCATTTAAGTCTCAATTGTATATCCTTTCAAAAGAGGGAATTGAAATTCCTACCATGCAGCCTATGAAATGCATACAGCTGTGTCTCTAAATGCTATTGAAACGGTTACAGGAAGGATAATTACTCCATCGTTTCAACCAATCATGCATTAAACAGGACAAGCACACTGGATAGATTAACAATAATTATAGTAATCCATTTTTCATAAAGTCTTACTGTTTTTGCTTTTGTTATGTTCTTTTGGTTTGCATTAGTTTGCAAAAATTGTTCTGCTAGAGACCCTTAACAGTTTGCATGAATAGATTCAGAGAAGTATAACAAGGAATCTAATGGAGAAGCATAACAAAGGAGTTTATTTCCTTTTCTATTATAACTGCTGTCTATGTATTTATTATAGAAAAAAAAAAATGTTTATCTTATTATCTTGAGTATAGTGGTCCTGTTTAGAATGTACTATTCTATCGTGGTTTAATTCACAGATGCATTAGTAAAATGGCGTTTCAAACAACACCAGCCCTCAAGCTTGAAAAATGTGACTGAACCTTTTCTTTCTTTTTCCAGATTGAGTAATTATCTAAGTAACCCATTGGCCGCTAATCCCCTTTCACATAATTGTCAAGTGTTCACATAAAAGTTAAATTCAGCAAAATCTATTTAATCAACGTAAAGAGGTAAACTACTGTATTGTATGCATACCCTGCCAGTTTTTAGTGAAACAAACAAGCAATCAACTTTCGCTAGCAAACTAACTTTGGAGTTTAGGATAATTTAGAAAATGATCTGTTTTATTATTAATAAAGCAAAGTTAATGGAAAGATTTGAGAGCAATGATCATTTAAAAGAGCTTCAGCGTCTTCTATTTACGGTCTACGGTCTAGCACCCACTGACTCCTAGCATTCTGAGACAATCGATCCTGCTGGTTTTAGATAGGCAGCAGGCCTCAATTTCACAAGGGGATCAAATAAATAATAATTACCTCTGAAAATCAAACATACCTTTCGATTATTGTATTGTCATGGTCCTGGACCTTCTTGTCCTTTTGCTTCCTAAATCTGTGAGCACCTGTTGTTAGTGGAGTACCACTAATAGGGGAAAGGAATTAGAGCTCCGCAAACGGAAAAAAAATAAACAAAAAGGGAAAATAACTCCCAGTGTACAGCCAAAGAATAGAGACCCAGAAAAGTGGGCAAAAAGCTTGCAGACTCTGTAACTTGATAACTTGAAGGGTTTCTTCTCCTAACTTATTTTTCCATAGAGTTCAATATGAAAATTTGTCAGGAGAAACAACCCGTAAAGTGATCCATCCATATCTACTGCATATCTGGCAGCAGAGTGATGGTTTGAGGCTTGTTTGATACCTCAGACCCTTGATGACTTACAGCCATTTCACCAACCATGTATTCCGAACTGTTTCAGCATAATTTACAGCTAACTAAATCTAGTCCCCCCCCCCCCCCCAATTCCCATAGAGATCCATTCAAATGCAGAGAGGTTATAGTATCGCTTGTAAGAGTACCAGAAAATAAGATATCAAGAGTCTTTGATATTATAGGGTCACAGACATCAGGAAGTCATGGCATGCAAAGGATATGCAACCAAATATTAAAAATGAATACTTTATTCTACATTATGTTAAACTGTCCGATATGTTTTGATGCCAAAAAATGGGGGGGACTATGTACAAAACGTTGTATAATTTCTAAACAGTTCATCCGACGTGATGAAAATACACTCAAATTAAAGCTGACAGTCTGCACTTCAACCTCATTGTCATTATATCCTTTCAAACTCAAAGTGCTAGAGTACAGAACCAAAATAACAAAAAATGTGTCACTGTCCAATGAATTATGGTGCTCACTATATGTCAGGTGGATGTATATTTTTATATACTGTATTGTGTGTGTGTTTTAGAATAAGACTGTAAGTGGAGCCATAATATGATCTTTATTCACAGGATGGCCCTTTGGGAGTCTGGTATGCAAAATGAGCGGGATGGTCCAAGGCATTTCTGTGTCAGCATCTGTTTTTACACTGGTTGCAATTGCTGTGGACAGGTAAAGTCATTTTAAATGTAATTTCTTTAACCATTTATTTAATTGCTTTTTTTCTTTAGACAATTTTATTCACTTTTTTTTGTTTACCCCAGTCCTGGAAGGCCCAATCACGTCTGTGTGTCTGTCCCATGATCGCCGCACTGTTCTCTATCCGCCTTGTATCCAACACTGCACGTTGCTCATCGCTTCCTCTTTATACACCGCAGTCCAGCTGTGCAGTCATTAGCATTAGAGGTCTATAGTTCATGCACAGCTGGCTCAGACAAATGCCAGGCACCCAATCACTATGGCTGCTCAGGAGGCGAGACAGGGCCTTACCCTATTGGCTGAGGCCGGTCGCTCCCTTGGAAACGCTATGGCCAATTGTACATAGACCCACTGGAGTCTGCGCTGCCAATGTCAGGATATGATTCCAGATGGCGGGGCATGGCCCAGCTCCAAGGACTGGTGTTTTGTCTAGACTGCATAGGAGGTTTTTTTTAAAATCTTTTTTTTATCATTCAGAATTTAATTAGAATAAGGCCATTAAGGTTTTCTCTTTGTGCAATTGCATATTTGACATGACAGCAAAGAATTTCAATACACACAAGGAGAAAAAAGTAGAAAATCAAACCTGACACAATCATTGACATTTAGTGATTCATATACTTGTCATATTAGTAGAACCATTTTACAAAGCCTGTGCATGTGTGTGTGTGATCTATCTATCTGATCAAAATACTTAAAATAATTTTCTGGCTGGTATATCAACTGATAAAGATTTTGTTCCGTGTAACTGCCCTTAGTATTTATTTATTGTACGCAATCTCCAAACCTAACATGAAAAAATAGGGAACCTGCCATGCACCCTGCCTTGTAATAACTGGCTTTGAAAGCGTTGTGCCAGTGCTGGACCACTGTTCTCTTAGGTATCTCATTACAGTAGGCATTACAAAAAGCAAAAGTAATAATCATCTGTCTCATAGTTTTCACAGAAATACTCTGATAAAGCATTTTCTGACCTAAGGAAATCTGGGTACCACAAACCTGAAGGATGGTGCTAATTCATTCAATATGTAAAAAACCTTTTTTAAAAGTTAACCGGGTGTGATTTCTTATGTTTTCCAGGTTCAGGTGCATTGTTTACCCGTTCAAGCAAAAACTGACAATATCAACGTCCACGCTGATCATTGTGATTATCTGGGTCCTGGCCATTTCAATCATGTGTCCTTCTGGAGTCATGCTACAAGTGACCAAGGAACAGTCCATCCGGGTGTTTCTTGGTGATGGCAACAGGACAAACCCTTTTTATTGGTGCAGGGAAAACTGGCCGAACCAAGAGATGCGAAAGATCTACACCACCGTCCTCTTTGCCAACATTTACCTTGCCCCCCTTTCCCTAATAGTGATTATGTACGCTCGTATCGGCATCACGCTTTTCAAAACAGCCATGCCTACGGGTGGGAAGCCCGGCAGTGAAAACCGCCAGGCAGTGTCGAAGAAGAAGCAGAGAGTAATTAAGATGTTGCTCATAGTCGCTTTGCTTTTCATCCTCTCCTGGCTGCCCCTGTGGACCCTCATGATGCTGAGCGACTACGCCAGCCTCACCGAACACCAGTACAGAGTCATTAACATTTACATCTATCCTTTTGCGCACTGGCTGGCCTTCTTCAACAGCAGCGTCAACCCCATCATCTACGGCTTCTTCAACGAGAACTTCCGAAGGGGCTTCCAGGCGGCTTTCAAGTTTCAGCTGTGCTCGGCGGATATGGGGCGCAGAAAGACGTATTCGCACAGGGTCCAAGGAAATGCCGTGCTCCCGGCCAACCTGCAGGCCTCCACAGAGCCCGTGTCACTCAACAGCCATGAGAACAACAGCACCAAGAGGAACAAACATGTGAATGAGCAAGACTTGGTCATGGAAGACCTAGAAAAGGTATCGAGAAGCAATGGCCTGGAAGACAGTTCACTATAATAGGGGATAACTACATAACCGTCAAATATAATCTCTAAAGCAAACGTCTTTTACTGCATATTTTGTTAGCCAGTGCCATGCTCAAATATCAACACTTTCATTTTGAGGGTCTTATGCAAACAGACACAGAGCTTGTTTATTTGTATCAATTCAGTGCATAGATTCACATTTATTCATCTTTATAACACCCGCATAGGTTTCATACAGTGATGTCAATTAATGCTATAGATAGAACTATTCAGTTGGCATGGAGATCAGAATCTGTGCAGAATTTAACAAATTAAATACTCCCTTGTGTATATTATTCACTGGCTGTATGCATTTTTGCGGTATGTTGCTAAAGACTTGCATCATTAACGATAAAGAGGAAGTGATGTGAATGTGACCAGAATCCCCCAAACAGATTATGTACGTAAGTACTGCTTTATAAACTATTTTTGTGCAGTACACAGTGGCAGAAGTATGCACTGCATCATCTGACTGAGCTCAATGAAGGCTTGTCTCAAAAACATCCAACTGGAATTTTTGAAGAGCATTTATGAGACTGACAAAACACAGCCTGTCTGTTTTATGTGATGTATCCAAATTATGATGTGCAATAGTGTGAAATAATTATTCAGAAAATTATCTTTTGTCTCTTGAGTAATTGCAAGTGTATGGGGGTATATGGTCCCCAACCCTGCCCCTGGAGATCTACCGTCCTGTAGGTTTTCATTTAAACCCTAATTTGGCATACCTGATTCTACTAATTAGCAGCTCTATGAGATCTCTAGCTGTTGGAATGAGGGGTGCTTTGTTATGGTTGGAGTGAAAACCTACAAGATGGTATAGATCTCCAGGAACAGGGTTGGAGATGAGTGCTCTGTGTGTGTGTGTGTGTGTGTGTGTGTGTGTGTGTGTGTGTGTGTGTGTGTGTGTGTGTGTGTGTGTGTGTGTGTGTGTGTGTGTGTGTGTGTGTGTGTGTGTGTGTGTGTGTGTGTGTGTGTGTGTGTGTGTGTGCGTGCGTGTGTGTGTGTGTGTGTGTGTGCGTGCGCGTGCATGCATGTACTAAAACTAAATTAAGTACTAAACTATATTTAATTCTCAAAAGTAGAATCTATTCAACTTTAATAATGATTCAGTGAAATGAACCAAAGTATACAGTAACACTTAAATTATACATTACAGGCTCATTCAATCTGCCACCTAATCATCCCCCAGTTTAATTGGCTAAAAAAATGATTCTCTCCCTCTCCACCTCAGCTGATGTGTGGTGAGCATACTGGCGCAAAATGGCTGCCGTTGCATCACCCAGGTGGGTGCTACACATTGGTGATGGTAGAGGCGAGTTTCCCCCTCATCATTGTAAAGCGCTTTGAGTATCTAGAAAGGCGCTATATAAATGCCATGCATTATTATTATTATTATTATTATTATTATTATTATTATTTCCCCAAAATATGTCACAAATATGCACATCACTGTTTTCTTTGTGTACCCTCACTTCACAGCAATAAGACTACCAAGCCATTGTCTCGTGTTGCATGAGATCAGTGAACTGCTGTCTTCAATTCAAGCCCATTTTCAGTCTAGCACTGCCCTCCCCAAGAAGAGCATATCAGACCCCACTTTGAGGAAAACGGAAAATGTTGACTTTGACACACAACTTTTGAAGTTTCATGGCTGCATTACCAATCTTGTCTCATGCCTTTCACATCAATATATTCATGGAATTTATTTACATTTTAAAAGATCAGGCTGGCAATGTCTCCTCAGATCACAACATCAGAACAGAAACCATATGAGTAATGTATTATGTAGTCTGAGAGGACACAACCACTATATACAAAGAGAATAAGAAAAATTGTCTGAAAGTCTAGGTGCATAGGAATAGAACCACAAACAATGACCAATCATGGTCCACTCTGAAAGTAGGATACAGAGAAGACTTCTCTGATAAAGGCCTGCATTAAAAATGGGCAATTTCTTGCAATTCTTTGGTTATCTTTGGTTATCACAACCGATTTTGGCAAGTTCAGCAATCTCCAAAATTACTGAAATAACTGTACGCCTGTGTTTATTTAGGCCATATTTTAAGATGATGAATAGAGTGTTATTTTGACAAGTTCAGGGGCCGAAACGGGTCAGAAACGGTTTAATAGCTGATCCACAACAAGTATGGAGGGAAATTTGTGCCAATTATTTAATTAAATAAATAAATACATAAATGTAAACATAAATAATTGATGAAAAAATATTTAACAATTAATTATTTACTGTATGTAAATTTAACTTACTCATTGAATTATCTTTATTTCCATATATAATTAGTTCATTATTTAGTTCCACATTTAATTAGTTCATGATTGTTGCAGTATGTGTGTATCAAAGCCAGTGGGCAGAGTCTGAATTAATTGAATTAACTGAAATAACAGGGCCCAAGTTCTGCTATCACTGCACATTAATTACAGAGCTGTGACATATCAGGCACAAAACAGATACAGTATTGCTTCCTAACCAGAATTAAGGGTTTATGCTGGATCACAGTGCATGTGGTTTAAATTTTGAATGAAAAACAGCATGTCAGAAATGGGAATTGATTGATACTTTTAAAGGGCAGAGATACGGTGGCCATGTTAAGGAGTCAAGCTGACTCAATCAGTGAGGCAAGGGGTATCCTTCTTAAGCGCACAATCGGACAATTAAACTGGTCCATTTAGGAGTTTTCAAGGGGAAGGACAGTTTAGGAAATTAAATTGCCCTTGTGATTGGAATTGGGGGTATTTTATTTGTCTTGACTACTTTGCAGATGGTTAAGCAGAGCTCTGAAGTGATGGTAGCTTTTACAGTTATGATTTTGGCCAATGGCTACTTATTTATTTATTCCTTTATTTTTAGACTGTGTTGAAAATCAAAGGGAACATTTTCTTTTTCATAGATTAAACTCACATGTTTGCAAAATAGCAAATAATTGCTATAAAGTTCCCTATTATAAAGGATGGTCTTTATGTTTGCCAGCGGCAGGAGGATAAAGAGTGAGCTGAATGCTTTTATTTTGCCTGTTAATTTTCCCACTGTATAATGTGGTCCCATTACATTGCAGATCAAATGACAGGATGGGATTGTTGACCATTTGAATGTAGATTAGTCATGAATGATATTTTTTCCCATCTATCTTGGCAGGTTATTTACGACCTATGAGAAGAAAAGACGGTGAAGGTAAAGGTTTTTAGAGGAAAAACCACTTACGCCATTGTGGGTGTCCAGTGAAAGGCAAACAGACTACAGTGCCTCTGGACAGACCCCGAACTTGCATTGTGTGAACGAATGTTTTTTTCCTGAACAAGCCTGCCATCAACGTAGCAGCCCTTTATTTAGGGTTTCAAGAATTGTGTGGTACAAACTGTGTGGACATTGGCCGTTTTGCAGTTCACCATAGGTCTTCATGACAAGGGAGTGATTTAATATTGTGAATGTTATTAAAAGGAGAGGGGAAATGAGAAGAATGTCAGATGCTCCTCATGTTTATTTATGACACCACAATTAGTGCATGAGTTGAGCTCAAGCATTACAATGTTAATTGTACGATTTGATGATTGAAAATGTAACGTCTGATTTAAAATAAATAAATAACTTGTATGGCTTGATGAATACAGTTAATGTCATAATTTGCAAGCATTATGATGTTAATTGTACAATTTGATGATTGAAAATGTTACGCCTGATTAAAAAATAAATATAATTACTTGTATGGCTTGATAAATAATATTAATGTAACTATTGGGATTTAATTTCTTTTTACATAAGATGTAAATTGTGCAGTCTAGGGTGGAGTCAGTTCTTTTGAATAAATATACTGTAACATTGCATGTAATTAACATTAATTTGTACTGCGGCAGAAGTTCATATTGTACTTGTTTTTTGATCAAAGTTTAATTCACACGAACATTGACTGTGTCAATAGATTTTGGTCTACACAGTGTCTTGATGGCAGAACATGTTTTTGGTTTGTTCAATGTCTGCAGTTTAAGAGGTCTTATTTGTTTAGTGAACCCTTTTTTTGCTGTTGAAGCTGGGAACTATGTTTCTAAATGCCTATGTTTGAAGCTTTGCTGTGTTTCTGACAATGTTTTGCCTTCAGTGCAATTTCTATAATTTTTTCTTGTAAAACTGCAATGTACAACAACCAATGTGTTCCTTAAATAAAAATGGAAATGCATTTTCCAAAACAAAAACATGCCAAGAGTACAATTTGAATTTTTTAAAAAAAGAACACAAAATATATTATTATATATAATATTTCCAGTGTTTTTAAATAACATTAAATAATACTTTTACGTCTGCCTCCGCCCTTCCAGTTCACCTTCCCTTTTGTTCTCCGTGTTTTCCCCCTTCCTCTCGTTCCTTGTCTTATTTTCATGTTCCGTGTTTGTCTTCCGTGTTGTGCAGGCTGGGCGTGGTTTCCCTCCTCGTTTCCGTCATTATGCTTCAGCCTATCACTCGCATTCTCCACTCGCATGTGTGAGGGGGAGTGTAAGGTTCGGAGAACCAAACATGACCGATAAGGATTTCTAAAAGCGTATCTAGAGAGAGATACGCCACAAAACGCGGAAGTAGCCGCACCAGGACTGGGATAACTGGAACGTCGCCGGAGATTTCACTCAGGTTCCTGCTTCTACTGCGGGCTTCCGGGCCATCGCATTGCCTCCTGTCCCATTCGCCAAAAGGGGTGGCTCGCCGGTGAACCTGGGCGTACTGGCGAGCCCCATTTCCACTACCCCATCTGCCCAGTCCCGGTTCCTGCTGGAGGGGACCCTCCGGTGGGAGTCGAAGTCAGCCACCCTGTCGGCACTGGTGGACTCCGGAGCTGACGCCAATTTTATTGATGCAAGATTCTCTGCCCAGTCCAGCATTCCCACCGTACCTCTCACCAACCCACTCTGCGCCCTTGCTCTGGATGGCAACCTGTTAGCCAGGGTCACGCACTCCACCATTCCACTACAGCTTGTCCTTTCCGGTAACCACCACGAGATCATCCAGCTCTTCATGATTCCGTCCTCCCAGTCCTTTCTGGTCCTGGGTCAGCCGTGGCTCCGCCTGCACAATCCTCACCTCAACTGGGAGACTTCCCGGGTTCAGGGATGGAGCTCAAAGTGTCACGCTGCCTGTCTCCGTTCTGCCCTGCCTCCGTCTGGAGGGCCGAGGACGCCCTCCTGTGTCCCCCAGCCAAATCTAACCCTGGTCCCTCACCAGTATTGTGACCTTTCTTTAGTATTTAATAAGTCTCTTGCTCTGTCCTTACCCCCTCACAGACCCTAGGACTGTGCGATTGACCTGCTGCCTGGAGCTCCGTTGCTGTCAAGCCGCCTCTACAACCTGTCTGCTCCTGAGAAGGCTTCTATGGAGACCTATATCCATGACTCCCTGGCGGCAGGCATAATCCGACCCTCTTCGTCACCCGTGGGAGCCGGGTTCTTCTTCATCGGTAAGAAGGACGGTTCCCTCCACCCATGCATCAACTACCGCGGCCTTAATTCCATTACTGTCCGTAACAAATACCCGTTGCCACTGATTAATTCTGCTTTCGAGCCCCTCCACGGTGCCACCATCTTCAACAAACTCGATCTCCGGAACGCCTACCACCTGGTTCGGATCTGAGAGGGGGACAAGTGGAAGACCGCATTTAATACCCCTCTGGGGCACTTTGAATACCGGGTGGTCCCGTTCAGGCTCACTAATGCCCCAGCCGTGTTCCAGGCCCAGCCTTCCCCCCTCTGATGGCAACACCACCATCCTAATGGTTGTCGACCATTTTTCCAAGGCGGTCCACTTCGTCCCCCTTCCCAAGCTCCCCTCTGCGTCCGAGACCGCGGAGCTTCTGGTGCAGCATATGGTGAGGTTGCACGGGATCCCATCCGACATCACCTCGGACCGTGGGCCCCAGTTCTCCTCCTCACTCTGGAGAGCCTTCTGCCAGGCCCTGGGGTCCTCCGCCAGTCTGTCCTCTGGGTACCACCCCCAGACAAATGGCCAGACGGAACACGCCAACCAGGACCTGGGAGCTGCCCTGCGGTGCGTGTCCGCCCGCAACCCCTCCTGCTGGAGCAAGTTCCTCCGGTGGGTGGAGTACGCCCACAACTCATTGATGAGCTCCGCCACCCAGATGTCTCCATTTGAGTGCTCCTTGGGGTACTAATCCCCCCTGTTCCCGGTCCAGGAGGAGGAGGTTGCCGTTCCTTCGGTCTGGGCCCACCTCCGCCGTTGTCACAAGATCTGGCGCGCGACACGCACCGCCCTCCTCCGCACATCTTCCCGCAACTAACGCCTGGCGGACCTTCATCGGACCGCAGGCCCACGTTACACCTCGAGTCAACAGGTCTGGTTGTCCACCTCCATTCCTCTCCAAGACACCTCCCATAAACTCCAGCCCCGGTTCATTGGTCCCTACCCCATCCTCACAGTCCTCAACTCCACCCTGCCCTCAAGATCCACCCTGTCTTCCACATCAGCCTGATTAAGCCCGTCACCTCCAGCCCGCTCAGCCCTCCCTCTGATTCCCCCCCACCTTCCCGCATCATCCAAGACGCTCCCGCTTATACACGGTCCACCGCCTGCTGGACATCCGCCGCAAGGGTCGTGGTCACCAGTATTTGGTGGACTGGGAGGGTTACGGCCCAGAAGAGCGCAGCTGGGTTTCCCGCAGACTCGTTCTGGACCCCTCCCTCATCTGAGACTTCCACACCAGACACCCGGCCCGCTGGTGCGCCTGGATGCGCTCCTTGACGGGGGGGGTTACTGTTACGTCCGCCTCCACCATTCCAGTTCATCTTCCCTTTTGTTCTCTGTGTTTTCCCCCTTCCTCTCGTTCCTTGTCTTATTTTCATGTTCCGTGTTTGTCTTCCGTGTTGTGCAGGCTGGGCGTGGTTTCCCTCCTCGTTTCCCTCATTATCCTTCAGCCTATCACTCGCATTCTCCACTCGCATGTTGCACGCACTTTCAATTATCGCATCACACTCGCCTACATTCCTCACGCCCGCACTCATTAACAATATCCCACTTCACCTGCTTCTTCCCTATATGTATCACCTTCCTTGTCATGTTCGTTGCCAGTTCGTTACTCTTGTTTGCTTGTAGTGTTATTACTTAGCCCTTTTGATATTCCCTCAGTCTTAGCTCGTTTTCTGTGTCTTAACCTGTTTCCAGTTTTGTCTCCCTATCCCGCCAGCCTGCTCGTCCCTACCTGCCATTGTTGCACTCCTCCCGCTGCCATTGTCCTCCGGTCTGTCTGCTACTCACCCAGCCCCTCTCCAGCTCCCACTGCATCCAGCCAGCCCCTGCTAGCCCCAACCCCGTTCCTGACCATCATCCTGAGTTTCCCCCTTTTGTCCACTCTGCGTTTGGGTCCACACCAGTGGAAGGAGTCCTGATAAATACACAACATAACAAAAATCGAAAAAAATTCTGTGACCAAAAAATCTATTTTACATTTATATACATTATATACAGAGCATAGAGATATAATGCCTACAGATTATATTGAATATAGTGTGTGTGTGCGTGTGTGTGTGCGCGCGCACTTAGAAATACATACACATACACATCCATGTTTTCACATTCTTACATCCATGTGTAGTCCATGAGTATCAAAGCATCTATTTATCAAATAAGAGAAAAAATAGTACTGCTAATTATAATGAATGAATAAGAAGGCCATTTGAATTATGAAAACAAATGACAATTTAAATAATGTATTAATTAATAACACTAGATTAGCGTAGCTGCGCCTAATCTCACCACTTTTTCACAACTCCTGCCTTTAACCTCTTCCTACCGAGGGCAAAATAGGCCAAATTTTGCCTGTTTTCACTAGTGACAAACAAAGGTGGTTATCTCAAAAACTATAAATGGTACAAATATGGTTCATGGCTTTTATTAAAGCAGACACCTGCAGTATTACGACTAAGCAGTGAGAACTCATAGAAATCCAGTTTTTGATACTTAACTACAACAATTTATGTACAGAAAATATAAAAAAACTAAAAAACGGGTACCTACATTCAAGTTTAAGAATTTTTACCTGGGGAGCTACAAATGCAATCAAGGAAATGACTCCTCTATCTGATTCATCAATATGCTGCCTACCTCTGGTAACAATCTGATGAATATCTCAAACCATTCAAATTTTACAGGGTTTTTTTCAGGTGAACCTTTTTCGTTATCCAAATGGTGCCAAATGGTGCCAAAAATGGCAATGTTCCAGAAAGGTCTCAATATGATTTATTTTTTAGGTTTTTACAATAAAATGAGATAATTTGTCAATATTGGCAATAAAAGTTCATTTTAGACGTGTTCTTGGTGTTCTGCATATTACACAACTAACTACCCAAGGTTACAAAAAGCTGTCAAAACCCATGTAGCAGCACAGTGAATCTTGTGTATTTCACCAGAGCCCCATTAGCCAGAAATGAGTCCAGGAATGTGCAAACAGGTTTTCAAATGAATAATGGGAATAGTATGAAACTTCCCTACACATTAATGCTTGCCAGTCCTGTCCTTTATTCTGTTTCCACCTCCTATGACAGGGACGTTGGGGTTGGGTTTTAGGAGGCAAAACTTTATACATGACAAACATATATCAACTATATACAAGTGCACTAAGGTGTACTACTAAAAGTGCAGTGGATAAAAAATCAAAAGTCCACCAGTTTCCTAGATAAAAAATAAAAACACCCCTGCTGTAACAAATAAAAAGATCCTTGCCTCTAATTGCTGAAGTTACCGTATTTACACAAAGAAAGTACAAAATGGCAGGGTCCAAAAAGCTAAAAAAAAATGAACTAAAAACAAAAAAAGGTAAAGGATCAAAACATGGGGGTGGAGGTTGAGGAGAGATTATTTAACCATTCATACAGAAGCCATTTAGACTACACATTCCCTCAGGAGAGCAATCTGCATCATTACAAATCCCACTAACCCTGTCCATGGAATTGTCCACCATGTTGATATACCCATTAGTCCCCCTTATACAACAACAATCAACAATAATAATAATCAACAAGTACTCCCTCATGTTATCATGTTCTCTCCCTCATACCATGCATAAATTACCATTTTGTTTACCTGCACAGCCTTCTGTACTGCATATAGAACAATTTACTCAGGTGGAACAATGACTTTACTAAACACTTCCAGAAGCCATTTCACACTCAAAAAAAATCGTTTTAGTAGCTCATCTCAGACACAAATAGATAGCTAGCTGCTTGTTACCTGTAATTTTGCTTGCATTACATTACATTACATTTATTTAGCAGACGCTTTTATCCAAAGTGACGTACAGTAAGTGCGCACAGAGACATCATCAAGATCACTACAGAACAGACAAGGCAAAGCACATCCTTCGCATAATGTAGCAGCTATCCCTAGCAATGAACGTCGACTGTAGTTCACAGTAAGCTGTGGGCAAATCAGCAACACCACACTTCCATTCCTAATACTCGTATAAACTATAATAAACAGACAGGAAAACACAGGGATGCTTGCTAGCTTGCCACTGTAAAGGCAATACTATCTATATTAATTTAGCTGAGAGGGACCGATTTTATGCATAAGTATATAAGGTTAGTTAGCTTCACAGAAGAAACACAGGGATTCACGCATTGCAGCTAAATTTCCTTCGATGCTTACACCAAACATCGGTGTTGTTGGCAACGCCACGTAACACGTGCGAGTTTGTCAACACAGACAATACACCCTAAGTTTACTTCATAAATTATTTATCATACCGTTGGAATGTGCAATTTGTAATATTAATTGTATGAAAAACAATAAAATACAGTTGACAATGTAATTACGAACCCGCATGGCATTGCGTGAATTCACACTGGTATATCGAAAAATCGGTAATACCACCAGCCCTAACGACGTTACCTGCCATGGCGAAATTCAATGCGTTTATAGCATAACACTGTTAGTATGATAAAA